>CAEGAE010021848.1:0-15371 GCA_903067095.1 Girardinus metallicus | reverse complement strand
TGTCGATGTGCCCTTGGGCAAGGCACTTAACCCCAAATTGCCTACCGATCTGCGTATCGGTGTATGAATGTGTGAGCGTTTGTGAGAGCGAATGGGTGAATGACTATAGTGTAAAGCGCTTTGAGTGGTCAGAAATGATCGGAAAAAGCGCTATATAAGTTCAGTCCATTTACCATTTACCATCTACCCTCCATCTGACACGCATTACTTCTGACGGTGCCAGTTGTGGCTTTTTACTGATAATTTCATAAACCACAGGATCCAGATACTTTGATTTGCCATAATTAGTTCTGTGATGCGTGGTTTAACAACAGAACACCAAATGTCAATGTTTGATCTTAAATACCTCAATATGAACAGCAGGTGGCTCCAAACCATCTCTATTGTGCGTTAAGTGTTGAAACAGCAGGTGAATTATGTAAAAATAAATAAAAAATCACTACAGGCCCAATCGCATTCAAAGTACATTGAGGTAAGATATATTTAGAGGATTTTGAAGCATCTAAAACATAGATTGACTTGAAGTCACCTTGAATTTTATACCTTACCTCCAAGAAGAGACACACATAGTCAGAATGACTTATGATCTATAAACTGTATTTCAACACAGGTATCTGTAAAAGTGCTAAAGTGTTAATACGTAGAACAGACCTCTAAGGTGATCCTTGTGTGAAGACATAACCGTTTCCTGTTCCGTCCCGCAGGCTGAGCGAA
Source organism: Girardinus metallicus (assembly GCA_903067095.1). Classification (NCBI taxonomy): domain Eukaryota; kingdom Metazoa; phylum Chordata; class Actinopteri; order Cyprinodontiformes; family Poeciliidae; genus Girardinus; species Girardinus metallicus. Next base: position 14,657 of record CAEGAE010021848.1, on the reverse strand, counting down.
CCGCGGCTGTCTGAGGTGGAGCGGCAAGCGTGCGAGGCCCAGTGGGCTGACAGGAGCCTGTTCGTCACCGAGCTGCTACTCTCCACGCTGCTGCCTGACGACGACACCTCGGCCTCCTCGTCCGAAGACGAAGATGATTGTCACGGCTTGTTGCGAAACTTCGCCGACTTCGAGGCCATGGGCTGCGTGGAGGTGATGACGTTGGACGTGGCCCTGGAGAACCTCAACCTCAAGGAGACGAGCCCCGCCCCGAAGAAGACGAAACCGGCGACTAAAACGGCACCCGCCAAGAAAGAGCCCCCCGCGCCGCCCCTTTGATGACATGGCCGCTCCCTTTCCCCCTTCAATCCACCATTGTGACTAGCCGACTGCTCCGTCAGTCCAACTGCCAATGGATGACAAAGACTGCAGTTCTTCATGGCTTTTTTTTTTTGTTTTGTTTTGTTTTTTTTCTCAGTGATTGTCATTTCAGTTCTGTCGCTCCCCAACTCCACCCCATGTTTTACTTTGTGTACATTGAATAAAAGTAGTGAGACGAGAGAATGTGAAAGCAAGCAAGCGTGTCGGGTGTGTGAGACAAAAGAAGAGAACTATATAAATATATTATAAAAAAAAAAACTATATGAAAGTTGATAATCAGTCCCACATAACCCGTGTTTCCTCTAGCAGAAAGCGTAGTCCGCTGTTTTCCAGAGACAAAAACTCGTCACACACTCACAGAAGGAGAGGAGGACGACTGAAACTCCTCTGCTTCAGAAAAGAAAAAAAAAAAAAACGCTGCTGTGTATTTATAGATATAAATTAAAGTGCTTGGATGATTTACCACAACTGAAGCATGAGCTTAAATCACCATGTGCCCATTTTAAACTGCACAGTCACCAGACGGGGACGTTCTGACTAACTTTCAACTGTTCGGTGCTGCTTCACCGGCATCTTTCCAGCACACGGACACACACTTTCTCTCGCACACACACTGTTTTGTTAACCCTTATGTCAAAGTCTCAAGCCCCTCCCCTTTGTGTGACACCAACTGTTTTTTTTTTTTTTTTTTTTTTTGGTCGTGTGACCTGGCTTTATATCGACTGTGGGCACTTTGGTTTTGAATTTGCATATCCAGTGTCCATTTATGTACACTACAGCTGTTCTGCACAGAAGCGAAACACACATCTCTGAGGCGGAAGAGACGAAGCCATTTCTTGGTTGTGACCGTTTCCAGGCCTTTTCTAACAGAAGGACCACGAGCCTCGGTTGTTTTCTCTCTCCTCTCTGTCTTTTACAGGAGATCAGACGCTTCTTTCTCCAGCTTCATCTGTTCTGAAATTAATCTCATGAATACAAAGATTTACTCATCATGTGACTTGGAAGGAGAGGATCTTATATTGCTCTTTCCGTCAATCTCTCTGAGTCCAAAAAGATCTTTGTATGCCTCCACTGCTAAACTGAAGAAATGCAATGTATGTTTTTTGGCTCACAAGAAGAGCCAAACGACAGGGTAAACCTTTTCAGTTTGGAGGACAATAAAACATTTTTTGGATGGAAACAGACTAACCCAAATCCTGCTGTCTGGTTATTTTTGGTTTATTTTTTTGGCTTTTATTTTTTCCCCAGTTGCCAATTTTCCTGACGAGCATGTACAGAATAATGGTATAAAAATAAAAAAAATAAACACATACCTTCCAGGTCGAGTTCAATCTCACGTAGTCCTGTCATCTCCTGATGCATCAATTGTGCAAGTTTATTTGTGTAGCACATTTCAGCAACGAGGCGGTACAAAGTGCTTTATATCACAAAAACAAAAAGTAAAAAAAAATAGAGCAGCTGTCCTTGTTTCCAGCTGCTCCCTGCAGACGTCTTTAAAGAAATTACATTAACCAGCAATAACTCACCTAATTCAATGATAAAAGTAAAAAGAACTAGGAGAAACTATGTAGTCTAATCTTGTTTCTGCTTATTTTAATGAAAATTAAAAATTGTGCATTTGGGTAAGTTTATTAAATTACAAATTGGACTGAGAGAAGAAAATGTCTTTCCGCCCTCAGGTTGTTTCCCTGACTTGAGCACAGCTGTGTTATTTCTCACAGAAAGATTCACTTAGAAAGAAAACGAGTTTTTGGAATGCTATCTGGGAAATATCAAAAGCATTACACACTTTATGAAACACCGTAATGGCCACATGTTTGAACTAGGAACAAATACAGCCTGGAGGTTCAGCTTCAGTTTAATAAAAATGTCATTTATTTCTATAATTTAGTAGTTAAAGCAAAACTCAGACAGTGCTGTAAAAAGGTACCACTTTTTTGTTGCACATAAATATTTCAGGATTTTAATTTCGACGACAACCTAAGAAGACACAATGCAACATCAGGAAATGACCCAAAGAGAACCCATCTGACTACATGAAGGAGGATAACAGATCAAAAGCTGCCCTTCTTGGCACAATCTAAAGACATTTGTTGACGTTGGTCTGTCTGGAAAAGTTTACAAAACCATTTCTAAGGCTTTGGGACTCCAGAGAACTATTATCTATTATTGGAGAGAAAGTGGAACCTTCACAGGAGAGTCCAAATCACTCCAAGAGCGCATTGTAAACCAGAACGTTTTCCAGCAAACCTCTGAGGCCTTCACATAACAGCTGCAGCAATACCGAGATTAAATTAGACACACGTAGTTACTAATTAGAGGTAATTGTACTGGATTGAAACAGTAAATGGAACTAAATACAAAGGCAAGCCACAATTCTGAGATATTTCCAATTCAATTTGTTTATAAAATAATGAAAATATCCAAGGAGTATTAATATTTTTGCAGTGTGTTAAGTTCAACATAAACCTATTTTTCCCCCCAATAGCTGATTTGTTATTGGGGAAAAAAAAAAGACCACAAACATGTTTATCTAGGTTTTAGTTCATTTTTATAAATCTAAGCTGTAATTTAAAACAGTTGTTCAAAACCTTGAGCTCTATAATCGACTCCCTGATGGGAGCTTTTATAATTTGCAGAAGCCACATTTTATAAACAGCCAAAAGACTTCCTGTTGTCAATTAGGATGACAACCCACAAACGAATACCTTTTACAAAACAGAAACAGTGTCCTCCATCATTATAAAAGCTTTTCAAAGCCCCAGACAGCAGGAGGGTTCTGGTTTCCATTTCTTTTTGGTTACTGATTTAACCGACATGAAATAGGAGCCATTATCCGGTTAAATGTACGTGGTGTCACTTGCTGTGTGCAAGAATTAATCCAGCCTATTTTTGTCCAAGCATTACTGGAGAGGTTTCTTAAATTAAACCCAGCAGACACAGACACGCTGCTGGGAAAGTATGTGCCAACATCTAAATAAGATCAACCTGAAAAGATGTGGCAGATTCACGCAGCCTTTGTCCATGTCGGTATCCGTAGGAGATGGAGAGAATGTGAAGCAGAGGGGGGAAGAGAAAACATGACTAAAGTCATGGAAGCATGTTTCACATGGTCTCAATCTCTGTTTAATGTTTTTTCCCCCTGACTTTCAGGCAATGTTATTCATTATTTAAGCTTTAATCACGTTTGCTTGAATAATAGCCACACAACTCTCTCAAAAATACCCAGAACCTTTAAGAAAAAGTTTCAACCTATTTAATTAATCAGGATTGCTTAATACAAGATGGTATCATAGGGCTATAAGGAAGGAAAGTTTCTAAGATCCTTATTTATTTCCACAATCTGCCACTTTCTGCCAGCTTTGTACTGGTTTTGTATTGTATGCAGCTGAGGTAAGAGTCTGTTCCCTGACTGAGCTTGATCTCATCTCCAAACAATATTGCACATTTCAATAATGAGCTGTACAAAAAACATATCCAGTAGTAATTGCAGTGAAAATGGTTCTTGAGGCTATAGAGTCAGGAGGAAATTTTCATTTGTTTCTACTTCATAAAATAAATCCCCCCACAATATAACAAGGTTTGGGGTTGAAACTTGAACTGTGAAAACAAGCGAACTTAAAGAAAATTACATTTTAAAATCTGTTCTGCACTTAAGGTTTTAGTTGGTCAAAGATTCTCACTGAAAGGCAGAATAACTGAAAAAACCTAACTATAACTCTGTCCATCCCATAATGACATGTAGACCAAGTGACATGACCACATTCTTACCTACATTATTGAGAAGTACGTGGAGAAACAGACACGTCAGCATACAGGCATCACTCCAAAAATAAAAACACAACTCAGTTTTTTAGGTATCCTTTGTAATTTTAATTCCCATAATTTAGTTTAAATGACATTTTTTCCACTAAAATTCTTAAATAAAACATTACAGTACGATATATGCAAATCAGAAGAGCATAAGATTTTTTTGTTGTTGTTGTTGAAGCAAGCTACAGTTTATCCTGAATTTCTTTGCATTTTTTTCTTCTATTTGCCTTTTAAAAGGACTGGACAGTTGAGAAGCAGTAAACAGTAAGAAGACGACATAGAACTGCAAAGCCTGCAGGCCGGCCAAGGAGCACGTTTTATTACAAAAACGACCAGAGAAACAAACAGACGATGGCACGCCATGTTCAGATGGAGATCTGATTTTTTTTAACCCCTCTCTTTTATCTGTAGCGACACTGGTTCTATGCAACCATGAGAGGGCGCTATTACACCAGTCCAGTGACGAGGTTGAACAGTTTATGATGTACATTCAGGGAGCGAGAAGAAAATGGCACATTCTGTGTAGTTTCGGTTTATAAAATTATTATAACAATACAACAGAAGCACACTTACTCCCTAAATGACAATTTAGCCAGTTGCCAAAATGATGCCCCTCTTTATGGCGAGGAAAATGGCAAACTACGCCATCTACCGGCTAAATTTACTGGACTGAACTAGAAAAACAACACACAAAAAAAAAAAAAAAAAGTTTTCATTTATAAGATTTCAGTTTTTTCTGTCTTGAGGTTACTTTGCAATGTTTTTATGCACAGAAAGTTTTGGATCGGATGTCAGATAAATCAATTTATTAACCTTAAAGTTTCAAAAACAATATGTAATGTTTTTTTATTTAATAGTTTAACTTTTCCTCCCCTAGGACTGAGCAATGTGCCCTTTTGGCCTATCAGGACGACGAATGCATGGAGAACAAAGAAACCCAGAGAAAGCGAGTTGCACAAAAGGCTTGCACAGCGTGTTGATGTTCACTTGAAACGCCACAAGATGAGGAGCTAGAATATCTGCCTCCTGCTGTTAGAAAGCAAAACACCATTCATCTCTGAAGTGCCCTCCACACTCAGAAAAAAATTACGTAGAAATAATTTCACTTTTTATTACAGTAGCTTTCATTTTAGATGTATGCTACTGCAGTAAAAAAAAGCCTTTGAATATGTGTAGCACCCGTAGAGGGCGCTATGGAAGCAGCTGAAATGAATGCAAGGGTTAATGCAAAAGAGAGATTTTAATTCCATCTCTGTAAAATGAGATTCTGCCCTGAGTGCTGATTACAGTCGCCTCCCTGCTGAAAGGTCGCGAGGTCAAATCTCAGTGAAGGCCTATATGTGTGGAGAACAGCGTGTCTGGCTCTTTTCCCAAATTGAAAGCCATGCATGTTAAGTTAAACTGCCTGCCGTACATTATGTGCCTGCAAGTCTTGTACGAGATGCTTTCAGTAGATGCAAAAAATATGATCAAGCAGGTTTTTTTTTGGGTTTTTTTTCCCCAAGAAAATTCAGATTAATTATATTGGGAAAATTTTCGGCTTTGCACATTTATATTTTTCCACATGACAAGTTACGGTGACTGCTTACAGACAAAAGCAGAGCTTCTTTAAAAGGTGCACTTCTTCCTCACAACACACAGCAGAAATCAGAATTCATGAGGAAGTGAACATGCCGGCTCCGTGCAGACCTCTGTGCAGCACGATCTGTGACAGAGTAAAAGGTCATGAGCTGCCAGGGAGGTCAGCTGCTCAGAAACCAGGGAGCAAACCCTGAAGGGGAAACTTTTGTTGCGTTTTAGACATGTCAGAGCAGAGCTGTCCTCCTCTGGCAGCTCACTGCCAAAGTCAATGCAGCAGGGAAACAAAATTACAAAGTGTTTTCATCTATAGTTCAAAAATAAAAACGGTCATTTCAAAATCTGATCTACTCGCGATCGACACGTCAATCTACATGCTAGAGGAAGACACTGGGCTCAGTGGGAGTGGGCACAAGTGCCAAAGCAGACGTGGATGGGAATATTTTCCGCAGTTTCTCCCGACTTCAAGCCCACAGCGTCTCCCTCTAAAAGTGCGCAGAAGCTCACCCAGGTTAAAACTCAGATATGGTAGAAAAATATATAGTTTTGATGAGATTTCTCTAGTTATTCTTTTCATCACTGAATTGCACCCACACATGTAGTGTTAACACATTGCAGTAGCAGTGTAAAGTGACAGGGATCATGATCAGCACTACTACAAAAACGACTGAGGAAAAAAAAGAACAAAATCAAACACGCTTCCTCTCAGTGCTCTCTCTCTCTCTTTAGACACTTCTGGTTATATTCTGTTTTGTTTTACTTGCACTTAAAAATTCATGGTTAATAGTTCGTCTTTCATTGGCATCATTAGGCAACAGTTTGTTTTTTTTTTAAAACAGATACTCTACAATATGGTTACAATGTAAACACCACAGTACTGAATTATTTTACCGTCTCTGCACAAAGTAAAACACGTTACAAGGCATGTGGCTACTTAAGCATAGATTTGTTCATGAAGAAAATAATAATAATAATAAAAAAAAAAACAGGAAACACACCACAAAAACAACAGGAACATCCAACAGCTGGCATAGAGTTTGTTCAAACAAAAATAACTTTAGACTTTGTTCATCCGCAGGTCACCTAGGTAACCTTGTTTTAAAAGCTGGTGATGATCAGTTTTTTTTTTTTCTAAATCACTTTCACTTTCAGACAAAATGAGATCAAAGGGATAGTTCAGGATTTCAGAAGTGAGGTTCTGTAAACAGATCATAGGAAGCTAAAATCTTTCCTGCAGTAAAAAAAATCGCGTCTCCATTTAGATTAAATGCAAACATGTTAATCCAGAGGCCAAAGCTAATTGTTCATATGAGTGATGCCAGTTTTTAAGCCCATCATCTTAAAATCTTAAATGTGATTTTGGCAAATGCTATCATGCTAATGCTAGTGGAGATTCACTGAGAAATTAATTTGGTGGGCAGATTTACAGCCAGATTCCAGCTCTGTGGAAACCAGATCTTTCTGCCACCAGTGAACAAAGAGCCACCAGGTCGCAATAACAAAAACACTTTTGGTGGTGTTGGAGCTGTTACTGAGGGAAGTTTCTTCTTACTTTTAGCATGAGGAAGGTGCTTAAAATATCAGATTGTATAAATTGAAGAGACCACTTTAAAAAAGGAATATCTCTGACATGACTCAATTTTTCGGTTTGATCGTAGCTCATAACCTGTCATATTTCATAAGAGTAAATTTGCCCAAACAGGTAGGGGAAGCAGAGTCAGTGGAATTATCTGGAGGTAAATATCCACTGAAATTAAGATTTCAATGTTTTAATGAACATTAGGAATTAAAACGTCTTAGGAAAAATAAATTAAAATGTAATGGCTAAGTTTCAAAATCGCTTGTTTACAACTGTCTAGGTTTGGACAAAACTGCTTGAGGATGAAGTAAGGAGGCAACCTTTCTTTGCCTTATAAATAATTTGCACATAAAATGCTGGGATATTTTTAAGAGTTGGGTTACTAAGACTTCAGAACTCTGTTTTTGAACTGACTTTGCTCACATTAGCAATTAACAATAGCCTCTAATCCCAGTTAATTGCGATTTATATAAAATTAAGATCATAGTACATTTCAGTCAAAATTTCTAATGTCCAAGTCATAAATACAAGAATGCCAATTGAAATCAAAACTGAAATCAAGACTTTGAAAGTTTGGAGGTATCCAACAGCCCTAGGTTTAACATCCAAAATGGCTGCCAGGCTTACTGAATGTGATTGGTGGAGGTATAAACTATGTTTTAGTGCTTCTTACGGTTCGTATTTCATAAATCAATGGCACACAGAGCTCCACAATCACTATTTGTAAAACAGTTCCTTCAGAGTTTAAATGCATTAAACAAAGAATTTTACGGTGATCTTTTTTTTTATTGCTAATAGTTACCATGGATACCACTACCAAATAGTTTTTTTCTGACTTGCAGCTGGAGTCTGATTTAACTTCCAGATATGAATGCTGGCTTCAGAGGCAATGTCATAACAAAATAAAAAAATCATAGTTTCCTTCTGTAGGTTAGAAATCAACTGCTTACAAACTTCTAAAAGCCTCACTTCTTGTAGTCCCTGACCATCTCTTTAAGACAGATGTCTTATGATATTTAGTGTTATGAGCAGCCTGAAATCCTGCACCAGGCTTTAGGTGAGCCTTCACTCTGACTGTATGGAATCAAATTGAACCTTTAGCACCGGCGGGCAGAAGACGCCTCTGCACTTTGAACACACTGAGGAGCTATGCCGCTTTTGGCTGGAGTCCTCTTTCTTGACATGTTTTAGTGTTCGATATGATACCATCTATCGTGTGAAAGTAGGTTTCGGTACGACAGTGACTCAGCTGTATGTATGAAAATAAAGGCATAAGGACAACGATATGTTATGGGACCTCATCAGTTTGCGCTCGCACGCCTCAGCTCAGTTTTAGTGTTTTGGCATCTTTCGGCTCTAAATTGGCATGCTGAAATGTTGACTTTGGCATGGATCGACTCTGAGGAGAGTGACCTATCTTTCCCAACCCAACCTTTCTGGTTCATTTCCTCAAACTGAGCTGTTTCCAATCAAACCACTTTTTTTCCTTACTCTGAACCTCAAGCATGAATCATACTTTGTATGATGACGATAAGATGAAGAGCCCCCCTGCCCCTCTCTACAACGATAAAAACAAACCGGGATTCCACTGCCAAACTCCATAAAGGACAGTATTTACAGTACAAATTACATTATAATACATCATTAAAAAATATGAGACTCATCTCTAAAAACATACAGGAGCTCTCCATGAAAATGAAAATCAAATTCTTTAGTAAATTAGGTTTCTATGGAAAATAAAACGTTGCACGACTCTCTTTTTCTGAGGCGTCCTTTCCTTTTGGCCCCGGTTGTACCTAGCTGGCGTGTTTAAAAACTGACATGATGGATGGGTTGGTTAACCACACGCATGTCTTTTCTTATGTTTTTGTGCCAAAGCAAGCCGTAATACAACAGATCACACTCAGTCAGAACGACAATATGTACACTTTTTTTTTCCTTGTTCGGATATCAGATATGTGCTCACTGGTATGGTTACTTTTTTTTTTATTATTCTTAATTTCTTTTTGTAATTAAAAGGTACATTTCCTATTTTTGTATTTACAGCAGACTGAATGATGCATTTCCCCCCAAAAAGAGAATAAATATGAACTGATTGAAACTCAAATGAGTTGAGAGGATTTCCGGACGACAGAGCCAGGCAGCGTGGGAACCAACCCTCCTCACATCCCTCACAGTACAACCAAAGTCCATTTGTAAACCTCTGCAGCTTCCTCAAACTCTTCTCCTTCACTTCACTCACTCCAGTTCCTGCTTGCCTTCCCTCAACAACACCCAAGCTACAATTTCCTTCCAAGTTTCCCCTTCTCTGACTCCCCTCTTCCATTCTCCACCGCTCGCCCTCCCGGCCACTTCACCCCTCAGACGTAGGGCAGGATGCCGTAGACGAACAGGGCCATGACGGCGGCGCTGAACAGGCCAGCCACCGGCACCGTGACGAACCAGGCCAGGAAGATGTTCCTGAAGAGGCGCCAGTCCACGGCTTTCTGGGAGCGGATCCAGCCCACGGCTACGACCGAGCCCACCTGGACGGCGCGGATGGAGAGAAGAGACAGAAAGACAATCAGCAGCAGAACTGAACGCGTTTGAAGGTTGCAGAGATGGTGAAGAGCTGCAGGGTGTCTTTGCGGTTTTCAGGACTATGTGGCCAGAATATTTTCCACTTCCATTAGACATTACCGTCATCGCTCGGTTCAAATATACAGCTGTAAAAAATTTATTGGCACCTCAGGTAAAGATTTGTAATAAATTCTTCTGTCATCACAGCTGCATATTAAATATCCACCCTTTTTTTGAATATTTATGCAAGTAAGGGAAACATTTTTTTAATATGTAGCTCACTTATTGGTAACTTATGGCTACTAGTTTGTACATCTCCCCTCCTGTCAACGGGACAGCATGTTCCAAGGGTGGCACTGTACCTCCAGATCTTTCAGAGTCCTTTTCTTCTTCCTTCAGTTCACCCTACAACTTTTAAATATGATTTGGATCTGGAAGCTAATTTGTGTCTACTGAACTTTTATTTCATTCCTGATGCGGCCCAGGGGTTTGCAACTCCAGTCTTCTAGTGCCAGTGTTCTGCATCTGCTGGATGTGTCCCTGCTCCAGCACACCTGAATCAAGTAAATGGCTAATGATCAGGCCTTTGCAAAACTTTCTGAGTTTCCAGGTGGTTTCAGCCTTTAGATTCAGGTGTGTTGGAGCATGGATGCATTGAAAAGCCGCATGACACAGAAGATTCACTGCAAAAACACAAAATCTTACGAGTATTTTTGGTCTGGTTTCTATTGCAAATATGTCAGTAAATGTGAAATAAGACAAAATTAACTTGCAGGTAACATTTCAGCAAGATATAGCAGCTTGTTTTAAGTCTATAATTCCTTAATTTTGACTTTAAAAAATGTATTATTTTCACTGGCAAATTATTTCACTTATGGGAAACACGTCTAGTTCTAAGTGAAATAATCTGCCGTAGGAACTAATACTTTTTAAACAATATTAAGGAATCATTCACTTAAAACAAGCTCTTACATCATGATGAAAATTTCCTGCAAGTTAGTTTTATGTTATATTAAGTTTGCTAAGATTGTCACTAAATCAAAAATATTTTGTATTTATTTCTATGTAGAACTTGAATGTATCAGGAGGTAACTCGGTCATTGAGTGATGTATTATAGTACAATTTATTCATGCTTTTTGCCCATTTTTACCAAGAGTGCCAACAAATCGGTCTGTGTAACGATTAGCTTCTTCAACAACTAAACAGACTGAATGCTACACTTCTGTGTAATCAGAAGCATTTGACTAGATTTAGTATTTATTTATTTATATCTGCAAACTGCAAAAGTTTGTAAAGGTTCTCATCCTTTCGCCATAAAGTTTAGTATCAGCCTTCTAAAAAAGAAGAGCCTGAGTAAAACTGCTAATAATATCTGAGCTGACAGAGAAGTGACAGAGGTCAGCTGTGAATAGAAGAGCGTGTGCAGCCTGCAGCTCTTCACATTTCAGACTCAAATGTGTGTTAGTAACGGCAAGCCTGGAGGTTATTATTGACTAAACCAAAAAAATAAATTCCTGTGTGAAAGTCTGACACAAGCAGGTCTAGCCTATGAAACACACTCAGCGTCAGACTTTCACTTATGCATTTTTTATTTACCTTAAATTGCAGGAACCCAGTTCAGTTGGAAGAAAAATACAATTTCAGACATGTATGAGAATCATGTGCAGTGACTTGCTGTCAGTCAGAGCAGCAGGTAACACTGTAGCCGTCATTCAGCCAGAGAAACGTGAGACGCCGAGCGCACTCTGATCTCTGCCGACCTCACCTAACACATTGAAATCGGTCCACATTTGTAGATGAAAGGTCGGACGGACAAACAGTGAGCAACACTAAGACCTGGAGGTTCGTATGGGCGATTCTTGTCAAATTGTTTGTAACCAACATGAACCCCAATACCCCAAGAAACAGTAAAATAATTGTTTTTAGATCATTTGCATGCAGTAACCTCAGTCTTAGTGTTGCCTGCCCACAGATCCTATGAAACAGCAAAGTCACTGTACACGATCATCTTATATTGACTCACACCAAGGACCGGGCATCGATTTAGCCTCAACAAGAAGAGAAAAGCCCGATCTAAGAAAACGTTCAGTCGGACCCGACACAAGTTAATGAAACCCAATCAATGCCCATAAATCTTCACACTCTCTCCTTCACACAAACTGAACCATTGGAGATGCACGGATATGAAGTTAATTTACTGCCAAAGATTTGAAGGACACTGAGAAATCTCAGTTTCACTCTCTCAGTTTAAAATAACAAATGACTTTAAATCCAATCAATTTACAAATTAGAATTTAGTTTTTTAGATGGCCTGTCACCAAAAACATCTGTACATCTCCAGGCCAAACCATTTCAAATTTACATAATTACCACAATCATAAACCTCTAACCATCATTAGATTTAGCATCTTGGCAAAGCAGCAGATTATACAAAATTTTAGGGAAGAAACATGATAGAGTTGTATGTGAGAAATGGAGATAAGGAATGGTGCTGATGGCGATAATAGTGATGTTTAGACAAACTGATCATCAGTAACCGGACACCAGTTTTGAGTCTCCTGCAGTTTCCCCTCAGGGAATTCAAGCTTCAGGATATGGACACCCAAAGGCACCAAATTCATTAACTCAACTACTAAATAACTGGGGAACATTGATTAAGATAACTATAGGAAGAACATTTGTTAAATACAAAGTTGTCTCAAAGAAATATTTATGCTAAAGATGTACTATTTCATGACAGTTTCAGTATGCAGATTATTTGAAGCTTTTCTGACTGAAATCCAAAAGTGCCGTCATTCAAAAAAAAAAAAAAAAGATTAACTACTAGTATGGAATCAAAAATAAAATCATATGTAGATAAGTAAATAACTGAAAAAACAATTAGAGATAATTCAATATGAGGGCCAATTATTACTATTCTACAAAAGACGCAACTCATTTCCATTAACTGAAAATGAGAAGTTTAGATATGGTAAGGGATTTAAACCCTTACAATTTCAGGGTGAAAATAATAATTTGTTAAGGTAGGCTAGACAACAAATATGTTTATGAGTAACAACTTAATCCCCAACATCAAACCAAGTACAATCTTTGATGTTGCAAAGTTCCCTCTAATAAAAATTGGAAATTTAGTTGCTGGAGAAAAACTGCAGGAGAGATCAAAACTTCAACTTCAGGAGTTGTGATTGATTTCAGTGATCAACAGCTAGAGATGAAGCGCTGAGGAAGAGCTCTCATGGTGGAGGCTCCTCACTCAACCGCTTATAAACTCCAATACCTTGCAGTGGGTGGAGCTTATTGGGATGCCCACATTTGATGCAACAAGCACTGTTAGCGCACTCATTACTTCAATGCAAAATCCGCTGTGAAGACACATGAGTGGAGAGACAGAAAGATGAAGAGGGAGAGGTAAAAATAGTGGAAAACAAAGTTTGACGGGTGGGATCGGGTAGGAGGACGCCGGCCGGTGGTGGGGGAAGGTGGCGGGGAAGTCGGCTTACGACCGCGCACAGGAGGGTGGGGACCCACGCGCCAAACCAGGCCAGTGTTGAGTGGGCAGCATTATGAGAGCTGGTGGAAATGAAACAGAGTAATGTAGGTGCGGAGGGGGAAGCAGGGGACGGGGATCAGGCAGGACTGGGACTGGACCAGTCTGCCTCGCCTTCCACTCTGGATCTGGTGTTCCTGAAAAGAGTAGGGGAGAGGAGCTGCACACTGAGGCCCAGGGCTGTCCGAGAACGGCTGGAATGGGCAAAATGTCCGATAGTCTTCTGCTCTAACTGGACAGTAAAATCTGGTCTTTAAAAGGAAAAGTTGATAAAGCGGTGGCTGCAGATGAAATAGCTTTGCCAATCATTTGAAATGATAAAGCTGCAGTTTATTTTAAAGTGTATATTATAGAGATATTTGTGTCTAAACAATGACAAAGCAAAACCTCTTAACCTTAAAAGGTTGTTTAAAAAATAAAATACACTGAAGGCAAGAATATTTCCTTCAAAAAAAGAATGAAAGAGTGTTCATTATTACACCAAAATGGTGTATTTCTGATCAGATTCTATGGTTTTTCCAACACTTTTAATATTATTTGAAAATAATGATTTTTAAAAAATTTGCTTTTTTATTTACTTAAGAAAACCAAAAAACAGTTTTCTAAAATAATCTTTCCTCTTTTGTGGGACATATTTGATACATTATGCTTTTGTGATTATGTAATTATCATAAGCAAAATGATCTCGTATGTAAACCCCTAACTGTTTCTAAAACTTTTAGAAATTGCCTGTATTTTATAATTTTGCGGCTGTCACAGTTTTTTGATCAATTGCTTAGTCATGATGAGAAAAAACTTAACTGCCTATAAACTATTTAGCTCCTGCAGCCCAGCTAACACTGCTAGCACAGAACCGGTTTCACTAAACAGCCGTCTGTTGTTTTTCATGGTGAGAGCACAATTACAATCAGTTCTATAAGCGGATATGACATCAGTTCTCACCAATTTATTTCATGCAAATAGAATCAAAATTCATATACATTAACAGCTCTTTTTTTTTTTTAATTTATGGCTATACAGGCTTACAACAGGATGGGAAATTGATTGGGCTGGATAATACAAAAATGTATTGCGTATGGGTGCTGTGGTGGCGCAGGTGCAAAGCACAACCCACATATGGAGGCTTTAGTCCTCATGCCGGTGGTCGCAGGTTCAATTCCCGGCCTGGCGACATTTGCCGCATGTCTTCTCCCTCTCTCAATCCCTAATTTCCTGTCAAG
>CAEGAE010021844.1:0-14672 GCA_903067095.1 Girardinus metallicus | reverse complement strand
TGGGTGAATGACTATAGTGTAAAGCGCTTTGAGTGGTCAGAAATGATCGGAAAAAGCGCTATATAAGTTCAGTCCATTTACCAGTCCTGAAAGAACACAACTGTTCTGAGTATTCTAACCAGTTTATCAAATTATATATTTGAAATTTATTCAATCTTTGTGTTCGGAGAAAAGTGGAAAACATCCTCTAACATTGCAACTATGTATTTAAAGTGGATACTCCTTCTAAACTTGGATTTTTCAAATAAGTTTGAGATAAAACTTGGCTTGGGTTAAAAAGTATCTACATTTTGTTATAAATAACGCCCATCAAAAACTTTAAATGCATGAGAAACACTCTTTTCAAGGCTGTATAACACATTGTTGTAATTTATAGGCTTGCTTTTCACCAACTAGACATGAAGTGCCAGTGGCAACAAAAGTCCCTCCTTTTATCTCTTTCTGTTGTCAGGGTAAAAAATGGGAAGCAAAAACCTCAACACAAGGCAAATGCAGCATCAGACGTGTGACTATAAAATACAATGTACAGTCTTGAGGGCACACATTTTAGTACATAAAATAGAATATATCCAATCATTGTTCAATAATTAAAAGTAAAAGACTGTAAAAGCTTATACAGTAAAAATTTATCAATGCAGTAATTCCATAAAGTCGCGTCATCATTAATTTAGCTTCACAAGCAAAAATACTTATTGTTCAGGCAATCAGTGCATAAAAGTATTTACCTACCTGCTTATCGATACGACTAAGTTTATTAACAGTTAACTCTGACAATAAACTGTTCCATTATGACAATCACAATATACTGTAGAGTTTGAAAACCTCTTTTCTTTTAGAGTTTCTATTCTTTTTTCGGAATTATTCGTAGATGTTTTTTAGGCGTTTGTGATACAAATTATATAAGGCTGAATGTAACTCTGAACCAGAGCTCTATTGCAATCAAATTTTACAATTAAAAATTACTTTTGCCTGAAATAATTAAATTTAGTGTGTTTTCAAACTTTTTTGATCAATCATGCCACTTTTCATTTATTCAACAAACTGAAATTCTATTAGATGTTGAAAGAAGAAAAAAATTACCATTACAAACTTGGCACCATGTTGCGGAAAGGAATTTGTTCAATTACTTTTGTGTTTGCTTAGTTTGTTACACTTAAATGTTTTAGCCAACCAAAAAATGTAATCAGGAAAAAATGGTGAGTAAATAGTTACATATGTCATTTTTTGAATTGTGATTTTTTTTTTATCAGGGGAAAACAACTATCCATAGCAGCTTAAAAAGTAGCAGCTAGTTGGCAACAAAATTTTAAATCAGACATTTGCAATAACTCATAATGAGCCTTTTATATTGAGGATTTACAAACCACTCTTTTTGGCAAGAATGTTTTATTTAAACACACAAAATAATTTGGGAATTTGTTCTTTCTTTTTTTTTTGGTCTGATCTTATGGAACTTTAGCTTTACATGATACTTTGCAGTATATTATTGGTGTGGTTTGGATCACTGCCATGCTGCATAGTCCAAGTACTCTTTTACCACTCCATATCATATTTTCCCAAAATCATGGAGGTCATGAAGACTGCTTTACTTTTGCAAATGTGAAACAGTTCTATGTGTTCTTTTTGATAAGCAGGGATTTTGGCCTTGGAAGTCTTTCCTGGGGACCATTTTACCCAGTTTCTTTTCCCGTAGTTGACCACTGATCTTAGTTAAGGCCTGCAGCGCTTTAGATGGGAGTCTGTGTTCTAAAAGTTTTTATTTTTTTATTTTATTTTTTTTTAATCTGAAACATGTAAGTGTAACAAAACAGCAAAATCTGAAAAAAATAGTCAAGGATAAAGTCATTTTTTTTACAACACTGTCCAAAGTTTCTTAAATTAGGTATCAAGAATTATCACTGGAAAGAAGCCTTTTTGACTTCCATAGGAGTTGTGAAACGAAGCCAAACATACACTCCTACATTGACCATTAACAGTAATGGTTTGCAACCTATGGCTTCCACTCTTTGGGCCTTCCACAATAGCTCTTAATAATTCGGCTAAAAATTTGGAGGACCAACAAATTTTTAAATTTAGATAGATATTTTATGGAGTCAACATTCCATAGAAGAAAACATATCTACCCTCTTTTTGAAAATGGTTTACATTTGTCTTTTCTAAACATAGAAATAAAATGGTTCTTTAAAAAAATCACCACAATTAAAAAAAAAATACATACAAATTTATCAAAAAAAGTTGTCTCTCAAAATGTTATATAACAGTGAGTTTCATTTATCTAGACTAAGGGCAAAAATGTCTCTTTGGTTTGTAGAGGTTGCAGACCCCTGACTTAGACATTTATACAGTTAAATCAATTTTCCTGTAGTAATGATAGTAATAATAGGTTATACTCACAATTCAAATAAAAATGGCATCCTTTGAGTTTTTACCTTGAGATAATCTGAACTTCAGATTATCTCAAGGTACAGCGAGGTTAATTGTCCTTCATAGTACGTTCACACATTCAAGTTGATGTTCTTCAATAAAATGTAAAGTGTGGCATTCTAAAGTTTGCCTGGTGGCCTGAAATCTAACAACTGCAGAGACCACTGGAGTAAACATGAGTCAATGTCATGTTACATTTCCATCAAAAACGTATTCACTTGGAAAAATGGTAAACTGTGTCTAGAGGGGGATGCTCCTGGTCAGCAACAAGGTTAAATTATGGGGTTGTATTCAGCTTCAGAATGTCTAATAAAAAGGCAAGACAACCGCCACCATCATCAGGCAGGCTTTGTTTGTGCAGCAGTGTTTCATGTGGTTCAGTCAGGTTTACACTTGTAATGACTTTATCATAGCCTTGTTCTGCTTCTCCTTTTTTCTCTGAAAACAACAACAAATGCTGAATGATTCCATTACTAAAGGATCAGATTCAGAAATGAAGCAATCTCGCAGGATCAGAAAGGTTATTTAAAAAAGAGAAAAAGGTTGCATACACGTATACAAAGAAACCAACATAAGGTATTAATAAAAAATAAATAAAAAATATAAAAAAAATAAACTCAAGCTCAGTAAACATAATTTTAAAACATAATTTTAAAATTCTGCTCACTTTGTGTCACTGAAATAGCATTGACATATAACAACAATAGATTATTAGTCATTTTATTAGTTACCACTGTTGTATTTTGAGGGCCACTCCCTACTACAAACGCATTTAGGATTACTACATAATAAATGATTGAGACAGAGCAGCAGAGAAGAGTACCAGCTGTGCATCATGCCAGACGCCAGGGAAAACATAGAGAGGGTGGCTGGTGGACAGGTGGGAAATGTCACCATCTGAAAAAGAGACATAAACAAACACACAAAGGGAAGCTGGGGATGAGGCTGACACAGGAGCAGCTGTGACAAACACAACATTTGTAACTGTGTAGAGGAAACAAAAGGACTTAGAGACTTAATGAGTACCTGTAAACATTTGGCAAGACTCTGACTACTGTTTGAGGATTGTTCAAATCATGTTTTGCAATTTTGATAAAGTATATTTACTTTATGTTGGTGTGACATATATCCTTAATTCAGTTCTTTAAAAATGTATTTTAATCGCATTTCTTTTGAATACAGCGTAAATATAATTTAATATTTGTGTATGAAGACAGCCCTTCAAACTACAGTACTTTCTAAAATTATTCAAACGTCTTAACTTTTTCATCTGATGTCACAACCATAATCTCTGGTTTAATGGAAATTTGCCAGGTTAAAATGATATTACTAGAAATTTTCCTAGCCTGTTCTTTACATGTAAGGGTGGAGTTAAAGATTGAAGAAAAATATTTCTTAAAATATGGTGTCCCTTTCACAAAACTGGAATCAGAGATGTTCGGATCAACCTAAAATTGAACATTTGACTACTTTTGAAGTATTATGTTGTAGAAAACTAGCATTGTCCATCATGAGCCATGGCTTCAACAGACGAGGTAAGATCTGACTCTAAAGATGATGTGCTTGCTTGGGTGCAATTAGAGTGCATAGCTGTATCAAATCCCAATAGAATACACTGAAGTTAGTGTTTGTAATACAAGATATAAATACTTTCACAAGGCTTTGTAGACACACATATGTTTAATATCCAAGCCTGGTAACACTGCAATCAATCTACAGCTAATGAGCATAACATTATTTGCACTACAGAACATTAGTTTCTTCTTTGAGACATAAAACAACTAATACATCTGGCTGAAGGGTTTCACTGCCAGCAAACTAAAGAAAGGCCTAAGCTCATCCCCTTTTAGCATGAGTTCTGAAATCAGTTTTTATTTGTAGAGTTATTTTCATAAGCTGTGACACAATGTCCCTAGCAGAGTCTAAAAACAAAGAAACATTTTGTCAAAATTAGTAGTCACACCAGAAACTCAAAAGCTGACATGTCGTAATATCATGGAAAATGTAGAACTAAGGGAAATCCATTGCAATTAGAATCGTACTAACAAAACTTTTGATGCAAAAGGATATAAAAATTGTGATAACATTTAAAATATTAATGATTTCATACTGTGATAAAAATCTTGACTGAAGAGAATAATTTCCATAGCACTATTATATCATCTAGAAAAGTCAAACAAAAATTACTTACAATAAAACAGATCTTTTCAATATTGATATATTAGTAAATACAAAACAGGCTTACTGAATTCTATAATTATTGAATTACTAAAGACAAGTCCTAAAACACGTGTTTCACTTTGCTTTTCAATAGAACCTATACATTGCACATGTCAATAAAGAACAGAACCCCCTGTGTAGTTAGGGACCTAAATATTTGATCAAGGTATTAAGGAAACAATTTAAAAGGAATTCTTTGAAACACTTTGCCATTAAAAGCAAACCTTCACAGCTGGGGATTTACTGGTGAATCTATACTCCATGCTGATTTGTTGTCTCAGCTAGTTAGGGTGTTGTTCCTCAGCAAGCACATTGCTGTATGTGTTGCAGCCTCTGAGAAGCTTGAAGGAGAGTTGTTTCTTTTTAAAATAGTAGCTCAACTCGGTCGTCGTCGTGTTGGCCCAGCTCCCTCAGGCAAAGATTTTAGCACTTAACACTTGTCTGTGCTACAGGTTATTTCTGAATCGGTTCCCTTGTCACTCAAATGCCAGGAGTTAAGTGTAATTGCTGCTGTTGTGTCCTCAGGGCACTAGTGATCCCCACGCTGCGAATGTCGTGTGCCCCTTCGGAGGGCAGCGTTTCATTTACAATACAACAGAGGGGCGGAAGCTGTGGGAGCATATTTATATAGGGCAAAACATGCTGCAAGTGTGAGAAACAGCAACAAACACTGAGAAATTAGAAAGCTTTGTTTTCAGAATTTTGTACCCAGGCAGCATGGCTTTGGTTAGTCATTAGGATAGTTTTTGTTTCCATACTGTGAGTATTTTGACACAGCCTTAGATTTATAGTTCTGCAGTAAAAACTCACCAGCATATAAGACGTATTGTAGAGTATGTTTTTTTCACGGCTGGGGAAAGATCCAAGCAAATTCAATATTTACTTGTGTTTTTCTAATATGTGCAGAGACTTACAGCGTAGCCCTGTTTCAAGATGTTTTTCAGCTCTTATAAAATATACAATTGAGGATGTACATTCACAGTGGAGACAAAAGGCTTGGAGTGCTGGAGACTTTTGTAACATACTTAGACGAATTCTAAAGGGACTTTTAAGCCTTTCATTAGTTTGTTGACTAGGAAAAATGGATAAAGGTGTGATAAGAAGAATAGCAATCTGTAGAAGAGGAATTGGCTTCTTAAATTTATGATCTCTGAGAATGAGGCCGACATCTTCCCACTGTTCAGTTAGTTGTGGATTTCCCCCTTGTGCAGTCAACTGAGACAATATCTCTTGTCAGCTGACATAATCTTTTTTTTTTAAATATATTGATGTGTAACAGATAACATACTTTCTTCAAGTTATTATTATACTGTGTAGTCTTCAGAACCCAAATGCAGTCTGGCAAAAAGAAAATATATTTCTAGAAGCAAATAGACCTTGATTACTTCAAATAAGATTCAAACCAGAAGGAAAGAAACGGCAGAAGGCAAGAAATAACCAAGGAAGCCAGAGAATCTGACAATGGGCAATGAACCGAGAGACACATAAATCAGTTTATACAGGAGGAGGTTATTACAATATGTTAGACAATCTTAGGTGTGTGGATCAACAAACAGAGAACAGAGACAAAATAGATGCTGGAAGAAACACGTACGTCTATAGAGATTTATTTATTTGTTTTCATTGATGCAGTCCAAAGCTTTTGAGTAATTACTGGCTACCATCACAAATGGGAATGTGTAAACAGACAAATTATTAAGACAAAAATTATGTGGTGATTGTCCCAAACATGATTCAGCACCACACTATGTCTATGTTCACATATATGATATAAATATCAGGTCAGCTGTTAATGTTATGGGCATATTTCCGGAAGAAAAGTGTTTTAATGTTCTTTGAACATCACCATGGTGTTGGGCTAAATCTAGAGTTAAACCAATTAAAAATATGTTGTTCTGACATGGGCATCTAGTTCCAAGGCCTAATTAGCTTGAAAGCATGGTCTTATCCCACTTACTCACATTTACCAAAACATATGTACACTAATTTACAATTTCACTGTTTCAGACAGCATGGGTGCATTTTAAAATTAGACTTACTGCACTGTAGAGTTGTAGATTTTCATGTTAAAAGTTAATGGCTGGTAGAGTTTATCAATATGTCAATAAAAACATTCTCACATTGATTTTTAAAATTGCCCTGTTCTTCTCTATAGATTGTTTTAATACTTGCTCTCTCCAATTGTTCTGCATGTATTGCCCTGCTTTTATCCCAGTGTGTCTTCCACTGTGATGACATTGATCTACCCAGACATATTTATATTAATTCCAAACATTAATAAAATCAAGATAAGAAGATGTTTTACGTTTTTGAAAAGTAAAATACAAGGAAGCTTTCTGAAGTTTCTAATCAAGTACAATTGATAAGATTGCAGGCGATTTTGAACACGAGAGGCGAACGGAATAAATGTAAACAATTTCCGCTTGAATTGAATGGAGTCTGAATCTGACATCATTTATTAACAGTTTTTTTTTTTTCAAACAAGCTCAATGATTGCTTTGTCAAAAAGTCTTCTGCATAATTTAAAAGGTTATTTATGGTGGCATATGATGTTTACATAGTGGATCCATGTAGCTATTTAATCTGCAGGGGCAAAACAGTCCAGCAAAAATTATTAATTCTTATCTGGATCTTGGGACCTAGGGCTCCTTTTATGTAAGTTCTTGATTTAATGCCTCATATTCATTTTATGTTTGTCAAGAAAGACACTCAACATTTAATAATACCTCATTCTGATGATTCAAAATTTGCTCAGCATTTTATTTTTGCTCAATTTAACCAAGGCTAGTGCTCATGCTGAGAAGTATGCAGATACACTATTTAAGTCAAATCAAAATTAAATTATAAACACAAGCAGTTATTAATAGTTCTGTGTAACTCACTGAAGGCATTTTAATGAATAAAGTCAAAAATACATTAAATGTGCTGTAATTTTTAAAAGCTACAACTAATACTGAGCCAACTGTCTATCAATTTCCACAGTGGTGCAAGGCTGTTTTGTTGAATTATTTTTTTGTAAATGTAAATGTTATTAATTTTTAACAGAACAATTATACAGCCATTCATCAGAAATAATTGACATAAGTGTTGATAGTGTGAAGTTTTTCCATAAATTAGACATCTCAGCGTGACATTTTATAATATCAGCATCACCATACAATCCTAAAATAAGGATCCACTTTGGGTGGCAGAGTTGGGCACCATAAACTAAAACCCTAACTTGTTAGACTTGTTTACATGAATAAAGCTTCTGCTGGACCCCAGCGTAGACTGAAAGTAGAATTTTGAAGACTGAATAAAGATGATATCTTTTTCATTTGGTACAAATTCCTTACTTTTTCAACCCAGGAGTTGTAGGAGGGTAGCTCTACTGCTGAGTAAGTTTTTGATTCTGCTCTTCAATGCTCAAACAAGAACAAGTGCATCACCTTGAGAGAAGACGCATATACAGGGTTGCTTGTTTGTGAATCCCTGCACAAATAATAAAATGTTTGCATCAGAGCAGTGGGTCATTGCACAACAACCTTATTTGATAAAGCTACGCTAAGATTGAATTGTATGGTCTGTGCAGCTGACACAGTTACAGCTGAAATCAGATGTTAACAAAAAAGATACTTATTTTATGGATCATGCATCATTTTAAGTTTTCTGCCTCAAGCTTCTCCCAATAGCTTGATAAAACATTCTGTAAAATATGTTCTAGAAATTTGAGCATTTTTTTCATTTGGCAAATAGTAGGAACAATAACTGCCCTTAAACAGGAAAAGTTTTTCCTGAATAAATGTCAGACAATGAGGGAGAAATGCTGTCTTTTTTAAGAGTGCATCTAAATACCTGGTTTTAGCTAAATTTATTTTTCCAGATTTTTTACAAAATAGCATAATATATTATTGGCAAACATCACATACAAATATCTAAATCTAAAGACTTTTCACACTTTAATCCCATCTGATCAAATAGATTTTGTAGAAATTTCAATGAGGACATCCCTGGTAAATCATGTCGTCAGAACTAACGCTGTAATGTAATACACAGTAAGCATTACCATATGTTAGATATTCAAGATGCACTATGACAAAGATTTTAATCCTAATCCTGTTTGCAAGCATCACCCTAAGCTTGACACAGATTCCATTGCATTGTGGTTTTGGCACAACTAAAAATTAGATAAGCAATGCCTCATTGACTTTGCAGAGCAAATAGCATGACTCAGAGTATCAGTCTGAACTGAGCACTGTAATCATGCTCAGCCCTTTGAGTTTTGCATTGTGTGGAAGGTTTTGTTTTATATCTTGTCTTGTGCTGTAAATTTGGAGCTCTGCCGCTCTGTACTGATATCACAGAGCACTGCCTTGCTCAAGGTGAAATAAGTAGGAAAGAAAATGTATCTCCAAGCTCAAGAAAAGAAAATAAGAGATAAAAAAAACCCTGCAAAAACAAATAAATGTGAGAATGACATGTAATGAAACAGGACAAAGAATTAGTTGACGTGAGTCAGTACTTTACCTTTTACTGCAGTAAGTCACAGTCAGATCTTCGCACTGAAGTCAAACACTGACTGTGGCTCACAGTGTTTTTACTAAGACCCCTTTATGTGAATCTGCTAAACTAATTGGATCCAGTCTATAAGTGGATCGCCTGTGACAAACCCTCAGTGAGTCTGTGATAATAGAAGGAGCAACATACAATGTTGTGAATATTTCAAACCCTCTGGGAATCCAATTTTTCTGCTTGTGCAATTCAGTTCAAGAGCTGCCTGTAAATGTGATCATCATTCTAAAAAACAAATCAGTCCGACCCATAAGCCCTAAAGGGAACAGTGAATGGCTTGGAGAATGTATGATGAAATGGTACAATCAAGACAGAAGCAGAGGAGGAGGAGGTATGACATTGATCCATTTAGTTTGATTCCCATGAATGTTAGTAAGGTGAGTATGTGTTTCAAATGTAGTTTGGTGTGTATTTTGATTTGGGAAAAACAAAGACTCTGCAAGTAGGGATGGGCAGAACAGCAAAGACGGCTTACCTAAAAATATAAAGCTGTCCTAATGGACTGAGGATGCAGAGCAGAGGACCTGGGCTTCACACACAAAGATACAGAGGCACTGCTCTATGTTATAAAGGAACAAGATATTAAAATATTAGATGGGTCCCCATCCAAGGTATTGTACTACTAGTAGAAAAAAAAAATCATATCTACAACTAAAAAACACAATTTAGAATGCATTTTTTTCTGATTCTTTCTTCTTCCACATTCTCTCTTAATTTTCTCTTTTTTTCTCCCCTACTATATCTTCCATGCTTTGAAATCTTTAGTTTAGACCACTGATCTACTCAAGAGCCAGGTCACTGATGTGAGTCAGGCCAAGTATGTAGGACCAGATGTTTCCCTGGTCCTAGACGCTTGAATTAAATGGCTAATCTTCATCCATCATTAGCATGCAGTCAAGCTCTGCAGAGATCTGCTAATGAGCCAATATTGGAGCCAGGTGTGCTGAGGCAGGGTGGCATCTAAAAATTGCAGGACACCAGCCCTGGGGTGAAGCTTCAGATCACTGTTCTAGATGATATTCAATCTGCAGAAGGCTAGTCTCTGTGGCAAGGGTGCTCAAGTCCAGTCCTCGAGAGCTACCATCCTACAACTATCAGATGCATCTCTGCTCCAACACACCTGAATCAAATGAATGGCTCGTTACCAGGCCTGTTTAGAGCTGATCCCGGTCTGTTGGAATAAGGATGCTTCCATAAGTTGCAGGATGGTAGCGCTCAAGGACTGGACTTGAGCACCCCTGATCTATGGTATTTGTACATGTGAACTACCTCAATAATATATCCCTAAAGAGAGGACAAAGTGTGAGTCATATGAGGCACCTTCTTAGTGTTGGCGAAATATATTTATTTAGTCTTGTCAGCAATGAGTACCAATTTTAGCTGCAGAATGTGTGCTGTACCACAAACCTTTCTGCAGAGATTTTATAGCCATAGAGGGGGTTAATCCAAATCATCAGCGTAAAAATGCATGCTAGCATTTTTACACTGAAATGTTTTGTCCTAACTTGCTAATGGACATAATCAACAGGAGGGTACCTAATATTGAACCCTGTGGCACCCCCTTGTGGACACTCACAAATTCAAAACAAACCATTAGATTATACACTGAAGACTTTTAATAGCAGATAAGCATCCAAAACTTATTTGGATTAATGAAGTTATCAAGTAATAGTAAAGCGATTAATAGGTTGAGACTAGCATTTTACTTACTTTGATGAAAGTTAACATTGATAAATGTTGATAGGATCTACTTCTCCATACTGACTTCTTAAAATGTCTAATTTGAAACTTAAAATGCCTTTAAAAATATGCTATTATATCTAAATCACACTTCATGCAGGAATTTTTGAGGACAAAAAGCAGTCGTGCTCTTTTCTCACTTGTCTAAGTCTATTTGAGAAACAGCTCACTTTTCCTCTTGGAAGTAGTTTGTCTGACAGATGAAAAGGTCACAGAGGAAATTAAGACTTGTGAAGCTGAAAGCATGCATCTTGTCCTCTGAATTTTCAGATTCAACAGCTCCTAACAAAAAATATGTGATCCTAATTTATACTCATTTGTCTTTAATGTTTGCTTTGTTGTTCATGCATTAGTACAAGTGAAAAGTACAGACACAAACAAGGATGTAATTACCATAAAAATGGTTTGCAGCGGCCTTTTATCAATGAGTGGTGCTCCTGCTCTTTAGAACATCCTCACATTTTTCATTCTGATGTAAAGCTATATGGAAATTCTGTCTTTGGTCATAGTGCCGGTCATATATATTACCACAGAAAATTCAGAAACAATATATCATATAAATAAATCAGCAGCTCTGATGGCTCATATTAACTCACCAAAAGGCATTTTGGGGTGAAACAACAACAACAAAAAATTATGTTATTAATTATTCAGCTCACAGGAGCTGATTTATGACATACAGAGACAACAACATAATACTCACATTTGTTGAATGTTGGAAAAATATCTGGTCCCACCAGCAAATTAGACACAGTACAACCGTAAATAGGCACAACACATGCGATACATTATAGCCTATTTACAACAAAAACTGGTGCATTGAATGCATCAGCAAACATATTTATTATGGATATGTTGGCATAAAATCCACAGCAGATGTCAGTCTCAATCCAAGTAATTCACACAAGCAAAAAATTCTAAACAAATTAATACAATAATTAAGCAATGTGTAGTAAAGTGGAATAATAGAGAGAATGGGTGTTGAACAAATGTGCAAATGTGCAAAGCTAATACAATAGCTGAAATCTGTCTGTAATTAGAAAGCAATCATTCCCCCTGTCAGTGCAAATTAATATCAACTGGTTTAATTCCAATTGGTGGTCTATAAAAAGAGTTTCTTATTTCCAAGGTGTCACATTAGAAGTATTTTATGGTAGGTAAAAAAAAAAAAAAAACGCTCTGAAGATTTTAGTAACCTTTGTGATGCAAACACACTTATTGCATTGGTTTCAGAAGTATCTCTAAACTTCCAGTGCTCACTATTGGGGCCATGTTCTGTAAAGAGAGACAAAACAATTTCACCATAAACCGGCAATGACCAGGTGTTCTTCCCAAGATTTCTAACAGAAAAGTCAGAAATAAAATATTAAGACACTTTCTTTTCAAAAAGCTTCAAGAAGATTTGAAATTAGATTGTGCAATTTTCTATAAAAACTATATGTTACGCAATACATTGAAATGACCCCTCTGCTCTATGACTGCACAATACTCAATTTGTTAATTCTAAACACCTGAACATGTTTTAATTTGCCAATAATTTACTATGGGAATTAAAAAAAAACACTTTAGGAGCAACTACACCTAATTTCTTATATGTAGTTACATTTGATCTTAACAAAATGTAAAGGAAAGTTATGGGCTTATTTTTGTTGATTTGTTTTTAGGTGTGGATCACATAGGTTGCTGCAAACATGTTTTGCAAGTTTTACTCTATCCTTACTAAAACATTGCTAAAACCCAAAATAATAAGAGAGGGGATTACAGAATTTTCCAAGCTTTCAAATTTGGAGGTTCACAGACACAGTATTTTCTAAATATTTGGTATGGTTGTCTTTTTTTACCTATACGCATTGGGTCAAATGTTTTGGATATCCTTCCGTAACCTTCTCAAAATAGTTTGCTAATAATTTGGAACATAACGTCTGACAGAAGGGATGGAACTGAATCAGGCTTACTTATAGGGTATTAGTATTCATACACATCTTTTCAGCTTGGTCCACACATTTTCTGTGATGGTAATCTCCAAATAATGTCTTTTTTTGTCCTTTTGTAACCATATTTTGGTCATTTTCCATTTTAGAAGAGCCTTTTGTATCTGAGCTTTAACTTGGTTCAGTATTTCCATATACAGTTCTTTCCTCTTGACAATATGTATTTTGTTATCCCTCCTGCACCCCAAAACCCACTTAACCCTCACAACTGCTTCCAACCTTCTTATTTGGTGTCTACATAAAATGACTGAGATTAGGACCAATAAGACAAAGGAACCTGTCTCCAGAAATTAAAATCTCTGTCCCAAAAGGATTTTAGAACTGTAATTGAACATTTTATGTCGCTTTTGGAGTAATTTTTTCTCACTCTTTTAGTAGATCTTCAGCCCATGTTAGTACAGGACTCAGATCCACTGTGGATAATGGTTCTCCCACCAGCCTCAGAGAGAATCTTCACGCCTTTGCCTTTTGTCTTTACAGGTATATCAACCAAGACACATTTATTTTTGAAACGGAAAACATATTTAATTTGATTTATTTCATCTTATTTATAGCACCATTTCACAACATGTCATCAGATCTCAAGGCACTTTAGAAAGAAAGCAAATTCCTTCCAGTAGTATCATGAGTTCCATTTGATCATAGTTATCAAACTGTACAGTCAAATTGAGTGTATTATTCAAAATGTTTTCTATATAAGGAAACCTAGCCGAATACATCCAGCCATTGACTGGCAGCATTCATTCATCCTGAGCATGCAGGTAACAAGAATAAACAATTGATTGCCTTGTGCCGTTGACTTTGTAGTAATCCCTCATACAGAGCTTGCATGCAGTGGCAGCTGAAAGGAAAGCTCCTCTTTAACAGGAAGAAAACTCTGGTAGAACCTGGCTCAATGGGAGCAGTCATCTGTCATAATCGACTGGGGGTGTGAGAAGACAGAACATATGCACAAACAAACAAGAAGCACTGATCTAGAAGTATTTTCTATGATAAAGATAAGTAAGTAGGTAATAGCAGGAGAAGGAGAACATTAAGTTGATGGCAGCAGAAAGGTGTAACAACTAAATATAATACCAAACCAGATGAAGCAGCTATAAAGAGAAAAGAACCGAGAGAAGATAAAGTTAAAAGTCAAAATGACAGAAAGTAATGCTGACTAGAACCTAACCAGAAGTTTACAACAGGTTGACATAGTTATCTGGGTTTCACCAAATTGTTTAAAATCATTGTAATCTTAGAGTTTTTGACCTTCTTATTTGAAGAAAGTAACATAAAAATTATTTATATTCCTCTCAATATTCTGGCATTTGTCAAATAGAAATTATTTTGGCCAACAGACAGAAACAGAAAAAGTTTTTTTCTGATTTAACACAGTGAGGTAAAAGAAATATGTCTATTTTTATGTTGTGTATACAAATGTCTAGAGCATCAAGGGTATTTTCCCCTGTTTATGATAATCTATCTGGTAGTTGAAGCTTGGTCCAGTCTAGTTCCTATGATATGACAGTGAATCAGACTGGTAGGTATGTAGTGCAATTCCAGAAACTGAAAAAATGAAGATTTTACTTTGGGTGCATGAAAGATAGACTGTGGTCTTAATGAAACGTAAAGGAAAATTATAAACCAACGAATGTCTATGGCGTTCAAGTAGTATTCTTGAACGGGTGACTGTGGCTCTGTGGGAAGAGTAGCTGTCTTGTGATCGGAAGGTTGTAGGTTCAATTCCAGCTTCCTCCTGCCCCA
>CAEGAE010021833.1:0-18236 GCA_903067095.1 Girardinus metallicus | reverse complement strand
GACGTCACTGTGGTATCAACGCATGCGCGATCTGATCTCCAAATGATGCCCCGCCTCTTCCGTGACATCACTCACACGTACAAAAGGTGAGTCTATATTTTATTAGTTTATATGTGCAATCTTAGTCTTTCATGTATGCATGTGAGAAAAAAAAATTGTATGCATGTGTGATATTTTATTAGTGTGTATGCACAATTTTAATATTTTGTGTATGAATGTGACAAAAATTGTATATGCGTGTGACATTTAAATAGTATATATATGCAATTTTAATATTTTGTGTGTGTGTATTAGTTTTTAGTAGTGGGTGAGAGACAAAACATAGATTTTGTCCTAAACGGTCCCTCTTACTGCCCCCTGGACTTACGTTTGTCCCCTGGTCTGTTTCCTCCTGTTCATTCGTTCATTCGTCTCTAATCTGTCCTCCGCCCCAGGCGACATTTCCTGTATTCTCAAACAGGTATGGGGCAAGGTGAGAGTTCATCTATTAAACTCACTGAAGATGAAAACATAAACTAAAAATTGGAGTATAGACATTTTTATAAGCGTATTTGTGAGCCTGCCTCTTTATTATTAAATTGAATATAATTTCAGATTTTTGTATAACTTTTCTTCAGTCTAACTTAGAAAGTGAGCTGTTATTGTTACAGGTTAATTTTATAAACTACAAAAAAGTAGCTAGTAGAGAAGCTCAAATATGAAAAATTGGACTTATGTTGATATCCGATAGTAACACTGCTGTTATGCAATATTTTATTTTATCACATTTTTTAATGCGATTACTCAATTACTAAAATATTCGTTTACAACAGCCCTACTATAGTCTGAGCTTATGTATGTTAGGGGTGGCCATTTATCGTATCTAGGCCTGTCGATAAACGATAAATATAAAGTTATTGTGATAAATTATAGTATTGCTTCTTTGAGACAATTCTCAAGCAATATAATTGTAAAGGCACAATAATGCAAAAAAACACTCAAATATGAATAAACTTAAAATTTTAGCGAACAGTTAACATGGGAATGAAAGTTATTGAACTCGTTTTATCATGTGATCAAATGATTTATTGTTTATTGTGACAGGCCTAATTGTATCGTTTATCATTTATCGTGGAAAAAGAATTAAGAATTTTGATTTATCACTTGCATAAATTTTAATGATAGTGTGATCAGAATTATTTTTTTGCCATTTTCTTCACCGTTTGTTCCACAAGTGCATCAATAAATATCAGTAAATTGAAAACTTACGTCGTCAAAGTAGCAAATTGGGAGGCAATTAAGCACCACAGATTAAAAGTTTTAATACCAGTCTTAATTTCTAGTTGTCTCCCTTTGGCACCAGTGCAGTATTGTTCTATATAATACACATGGACTTATTAAAAAAATGTTGACGATGAATGCCTTCCTGTTTACAGAGACCTGATGGGAGAGCCTACTGAACAACAACAAAAACTGATTTCTTCACGTGTTTTGACTGAAACGAAGTGGACCTAACATTACTCGGTAACCACAGTGGTTTGGTTCACACTGCAAAAATCACAAAAGCATTTTTAGTTTTGTTTCTAGTGCAAACATCTTGGTACGTTTACAAGAAGACTTTTCAGTGGCGTTTTAGCCAATACTGCAGTTTTGGTTCCCGATTGGACCAGCAGGTGTGAAAACGCCCTAAATTTGATGCAGTAACTAACTTTGAGCAGAAGAGGGAGCTGTTTAATTTACAACACAGACGTAGAAAACAGTAAATCATCCAGCGTGGAGGACATGTGGCTCCCGAAGCCGAGAGAGACATCAATAAGGTTCAGTAGGCTTCCACTGCGTTACAATAACAGCCTGGAAATACTCTGAGTTTGAGGCGTAAAGCTCAAACAAGACAAGAAACCATTCGGAAAAACCATCAAGGTCAGGATTTTGTTGGAGGAAACACTTTTCATGAATAAACATTCACTTTACACTCATCCTGGGTTCATATTGACAAACATATTGCTTATGAAAAACATGGAAAACAGAATTTATTACTTGGAATACAAATATAAATGTTATTTCTCAGCGATGAACGATCAAATGAATATTTGTCTGTTTTCCCTTCCTATTCAGGACAATGACTAAATAAATAAACGTTACATAGTCTAAGTGCCGCTTCCCCTCGTCACAAACTGAAGTTTTCCAGATTTGTGAAAAATCACAACCCAATGCAATTTAAACCACAAATAATTACACAACTGTCACGTTTTTGGCCAAAACCCGACACAAAATATTGAAACTTGTATGTTTGCTGCTGTCTCATGTTCCAGCTTTATTTCTGTTGCAGAAACTTAATTTATTGCTAAATTTTTTCGTTACTGAAATAAGGCAATTTTGTACTTAAAAACTACTGTATTTGTCACTTGTTTTAAATCAACTTGATGTATTTTGTATAGAACAGGGTAAAACTTATCCAGGTGTGTAGAGGAAAACCAAAATGACTCAGGGTGGTTAAAATACTTTTCAGACTATTTTTTTTTATCGGGAAACCGTACAATTGTTTAATTTCATAGTTAAACGGGATTTTAAGTGTGTTTATCACATAAAATATGTGGAAAAGTCTATGAATACCTTTGCAAGGCACTGCATGTGATTTTTGCTTCATGTTTTTCCAGATAGCTGTTCAAAAACAAAATAAAATCGCTCCCGTCCGAAACCTGAGAGCAGTTTGGCTCTGTCCAGGTGAAGCCGGCCGGTCAGGTGAAGACGGGCAGCGCTGGGTCTGAGGTGTGTTTCTGGATCTCCGCGGGTCCTGAGATCAGGTCCAGGTTCACTGGTAAAGACGGGAAGCGGACCGTCTCACAAAGGCTCACGTTGGGTTCAAGGGTCGATCTGGGCGGTTGCTGCAGTAACTTGGGGGTGAAACCTGCGTGAGTGTCGGTGTCGGGGGTGACGGTCGTGGACATCGTGTCGTCAGAGGCTGCAGTCATGTGGATCCCGCTGGATAACGACTCCTGGGACTTCATGGAGGATTTCTGATCCATCCGGTCCAAACTCTGAGGTAAAGAAAAAGACGATGTGAAATTTACAAAACATTATTTCAGGTGAAAATTAGAAATTCAAGTTATTATTAATGAGTTCATCTAAGGTTGATTGTTCTTACACATAAACTAACAATTAATTAACATGGTCATTTTTTTAAAAATCAGATTTTTCTCTTGCATTAAGAGCACCGACCATCTCTCTAAACGGCGACTTGGGGCCATTGTAGATAGAGAAAAACGAAGAGTGAATTTCCACCAAATTCAGAAGTACTGAGATTAATCTCAGAAATTTTCTAGAAAAAGAAAGAGTTTGAAAGCTTGCTAGGGAAAAAAACTCAGAAATATTGTGGTTAATCCCTGTATTGTTGAATAAAAAAGAAAATTTTTGAGTTTGAAAAGTCAAAAATTTGAGAAAAAAAAAGTTGAGATTAATCAGACATTTTCTAGAGTTGAAAATTTGCTTACAAAACTCAAAAATACTGAGATTAATCTGAAATGTTCATGAAAAAAGGAAATGTTTGTTTGAAAAGTCAAAAATGTGCTAGAAAATTTAAAATTTTGAGATGAATCTTGAAAAATGTCACGAATTTCAGTTTCTTTTCCCAGAATAAACTCAGTTTTTTTCTAGCAATTTTAGCAACGATCAGCGGCGCCCTCTGCTGGAAGGTGGTCAAACTACAACACTAAAAGAAGACCTAAACGGACGTTATTAATCAATTTTTAATTTGATAAACTATTAATTAACAATTAGTAAATTAATTGTTTGCATCCATAGTTAGAATGTATCTGATGGAGTTCTTTGTTATAATGATTCCACACCTGTTTGGAAGCCCTGCAGTCCATCCGAACTGGGGAAACTGGGTATATGCTGTCCAGTACTGGAGCCCCAGTCCCATACAGGGCAGAGGAGTCAATGGGAAGCGCACTGGGGGACACGGTGCCGTAAGCTGGGGGAACTGGAGCCATCTGTCTCTGCAGCAGCTGGAGGATAACATTGATGTCAGCCGTCATTCGAGTTTCCAGCCTGGAGGGGAGAGAGACAGGAAGTGATGACGAGTCATTATACGTAAATACATTCGTCTGTCATCCATCCATCCATACATACATGATGTATCTAACATTTACAGTTTAGGTCAGAGTTAGGCTCCCATGCATTAGCCAATCATCTCAAGGAGCTCTGGAAATTACAGCTAAAAAGGAAAAGTTTGATGTTTTAATACAAAGAACATGTGAAAACACTTCTTGTTTACGGCAAAGCAGCTGAGAATACCGAAGGTACCTGTTGAGCTGTGACTGCAGGACTTCGAGTTGCGACTCGAGCTCACTGGGCCTTTCCTCTGGGATCAGAGCCGGGTTTGGGTTACCGGTGGAAGAAGATCGTAAAACCTGATTGGACAACTGCTGTTGATCTGGCCAGTATCGATACATTCCCGGCAGATTCAACGATGAAGCTAAGAAATCACAGAGGCAATAAAGTAAAGATTATTACCATGGGAGTATAAAAACTAAATTATTGGGGGGTTTTGTGCCAAATTGATGCCCCAACTGTTTCCAGTTGGACACAAAAATTTGCCTGCCTGAGAAATAATACACCTCTTCACATTTTTTCCATTAGTGCCATTAATAACGTCGGTCCTCACTCTACATAACAAATGTTCCCCTTTCGTAAATTTTTTAGTCCCTTAAATACTAGTTTTAGTGATTAAAAATATCTGCCACTGAAATAAAAATCTAAAAGTTTTAATTACTTAATAATATATGCCATTTTTATGCGTGTAGGAGTTTAAAATAATTAAAAATATATATCTTAACCTGTTAGAAATCATACAGGATACCATTTTGAAGAGATTTCAGCAGCAGAAAATAAAAAACATCAGTTTGCAATGCACTTGTAAGACCATCAGTGGAAAACTGTAAAATAGCTACAATATCAGTACATTTCTGATAAAACTCTCATAAATTCTTATATTATGCTCAGAAATTTTCCTTTTTTGAAAATCAAATGTAAAAAATTTTCTAGAAAATTTATTTTCTGGCATTTTTTGGTGGAAATTTGCTCCTGTTTTTAATATCAATGGCCCAAATACGGCGTTGTACTCAGTTGCACTGAAGGAACAAATTAAAGTTTTGTTGTTTGACCGAGCTTGTGACGGTGTATTTAAGTGAGCCGTACTAGTCCGAGTTATCAAATATATTTGTAGTCCAGAATATGAGAAAATAAATGTTTTTCTGTTTTTTTTGTATCGGTGTCAGCCGATACTAAACCTCAGATATCTGTATCGGTATCGGAAGTGAAAAAAGTGAATCTGTGAAAACTAATAACAACCTTACCGAATTGTGTGTAGGTTCCATAAACAAGACAAAAAAGCTAAAAAGAAGTAAAATAAAAAGCAGAAAAAGGACGTCCAGGAAGGTTAATCTGAAGCCTGAAGGAATTTCATGTTACTGCAGTGAAACAGATTTTATTGGTTGCTTTATGTCGATAATGCAACGTTATGCAAGACTCGTTTCTACCTTGGTGGCCCTGGTTCAGCGTCGCGTCCCTCTCCACCGAGGCTCCACTCTGGGGCAGCTGAGGAGCCGCAGTGGGGAAGAGGTCTGGTCTGGGATCGTCAGTGGGGAAGAGGTCCGGTCTGGGATCGTCAGTGGGGAAGAGGTCCGGTCTGGGATCGTCAGTGAGGAAGAGGTCCGGTCTGGGATCGTCAGTGGGGAAGGGGTGCGGTCTGGGATCGTCAGTGGGGAAGGGGTCCGGTCTGGGATCGTCAGTGGGGAAGGGGTCCGGTCTGGGATCGTCAGTGGGGCAGGGACCCGCTCTGGTGGTTTGAGTGGGAGGCTTCGACAGATCCTCACTGGACTGGGAACAGGAGGAGCTCCAGACGTCGTCCCAGCCATCCTGAGGCGGCGAACAGTGGCAGGACTGATGGGGGAATGAGTCTTCGTGGTCGATTCCATCTGATCAAAGGAAAATCTCCGGTTGACGGGACGTAAACCTGCCTAAACATGTGATTGGAGTCGGATTTAAAGCCTCGTTACCTACCTGGTCTTATTCTGCAGTCGAGGGGGTGGATTCGGTGCCGCGCTTTGTGGCGATATTCACCGTCATCCCCGGATTCATTGGTTATTACTGGGGGCATTTGATCAGTCTGAAGATCAAAAATCACATTTAATATTTAGCCGTAACATACAGGAGCTTTCAAAATGTCTGATATGCCTCGACTTTTTCTCAGTGAGAAATGAATGATTGTATTTATGAAATGAAAGGAAAATGATACATATTCTAAGAAAAAAATGTTGAAAAGTGCTTTATGTATTTGTATTCAGCTTACTTTTCAGTCAGTTTTCAGGGCGGAGGGGTTTAAAGTAATGCTAGACAACATAGAAAAAAGTATCACGAAATAAGCATTTTATATTTGTCAATATTGATAATTTATTGATTAGTCTTTTTATTTAAATATCTGAAATACTGCCAATGTTTCAATTTTATCCAGTTTTCACTCCGTGTTGCTGTTGTGTATTTTTAAGTAATTATGAGGCGCAGTTAAGAAACCTTAAATGGCTACTGCACAAGTTACTCAACAGGTTGTTGCTAGGTAACCAAAGAGTGAGTGAGTTGCTAGGTAACCACAGAGTGAGTGACCAAAATAGACCAACAAAACTTAGTAAGATTTGGGTTTTTTGCAGTGGGGATGGTAGTTGTAATCTGTAATCTTTTGTTTTGTTTTCATTCCTTGTTCTTTATTTCCGTTTCAAACAAAGTTGCATCAAATCATTTCTTTGAGGAGATTTGCCAACGCACGTCTCGCAGGTTGTAGGTGATCTCCAGGTTTCTCCAGAAGTTGTCAGCAAAGCTTGGGTACATGTCAAGCACATCTAGCAGGTCTTCCCTGGGGATGCGGTGCAGGTCGCAGTAGGTGATGGCGCACACGTCTGCGTTGGACCGTCCCGGTTCATCGTACAGATGTATAGGCTCGCCGAATATGTCGTTCTTTTCTACAAGAAAAAAACAATTTTTTTTTTTTATTTGAAGAATTAGCTCTTTTTCTCGCAAACACAAAAAGCTGTATTTCCATTAACATTAGAGTTGCACAAATTGAAGTAACACAAATAAATTTGCTAAATAGATCAATGACAAGCTTTTAAAAAAGTGAACTGCTTTTCAATAAGAAAATTGCAATGGAAACACTTTCCGACTCACACGATCAACAGCTGGATGTTACTGCAGGGGAAAAACGACAGAGATGACAGTAAGTAGGAGGATGATGTTTATTTTTTTTCCAGGCAACGTGCAGCTGGCTCTCACAGCATCACATCTTTCATTAAAAGTTGTCATTCGTACTTGTTGAATCCTACAATGGTGTATTTTGGGCCATTGTACATTTTTGAAAAAACCCCCAAAAACTCTGAAATTTTGAGATAAATCGAAAAAAATTTCTCGCAAAACATGTGGACATTTTTGAGTTTCAAAAGTCAAAAAAATTTCTACTTTTGAAACAGCAGCTATGGTCAAGCAGTAGCTGCTGTTTCCAATGTTGTAGTAAAGACCACCTAACCGAGGCCAAGTCAAGACCAAGACTTTTAGGCTCCGAGACAAAGACATATATCGAGTACTACAACGCTAGCTGTCTCTTTTTGCTCATGGAAGCACGTCAATTTTGAAAAAACTTGTCTTTCAATAAGTAGCATTTCCTAGGATTTGCACAAATGCAGGAATCTGGTGCCTGCATTTGTGATGTCACGTGCAAAGGGGCCAATAGAAACGCAGCTAACTGTACCTAATAAACCCACAACAACATAATCCCTCATGACTTGGATGGAGCCACGGGAGATGAAGAAGAGGGAGTCCAGGAAGTCTCCATAGTGGATGAGCATGTCCCCTGGAGGAGCGTGGACCGTCCTGATCCTCATAGCTAACGTCCGCAGACAAGCTTGACTGCCTCCATGGAAAGCCTTGCAGTTCTGCAGCAAAGAGCGATTGAGGTGCAAGCAGATGTCCGCCTGCAGCGACTCTGGAAACCCCTTCAGCACCTTTAAAAGGAGCAAAACAAACCAATCCTCACATCAGAGATTAAATGTAACCTGTTGATACCTGACAGTGGAGCTACTGGAGGACACACCTTAGCTTTACTCACAGCATTCATGTCTATGCCGTTGGTGTAAGACCAGGCGTGCTGGAAGTACTCCTCCAGCCGTTGGCGCAGGCCGCCAGGAATCTGGTGGAAGCGGATGAACTCTTTGACCCGCAGCATTTGGGTGTGGTATCGGGTCGTGCCGGAGTAAAGCCTCTGGATGATCGCCGACACGTTTCCGAATATGCTGGCGTACATGAGGGCTGCGACGGATTAAAAAAAGAGGAGAAAGTTAGCAATTAGAATGAGAAAATCCTTAATCAAGTATGCGTCATCAGAATAATCGATAGATTGATTGGTTTACTAAAATAATTATTAGTTGTAGGCCTGAAATGGACAATTTTAAGTTTATTATCGTATCTTTAAGTAGCTTTTTACAACAGAGTTTTAGAGCCACGCTAAGAAAATACAAAATAAAAAATTGCAAGAATAAAATTGAAATTATAAAACAAAGAGGTTGTAGTATTACATGAATAAAGTCATATTTTGTATTATCATATTCGAAAATGTGATAATCTCGTATTACCACTACTGATAATACGAGATTATCAAATAATACCAGAATAAAGTCATAATATTACAACTTTATTCCGGTAAGATTATGACATCTCAAAATATTACGACTTTATTCACATTATTAGTAGTTTATTCTCATTGTTTTGACTTTATTCTTGTACGACTTCTTGTAATGTTGCGACTTTATTAGCGCATTATCATGTTTGATAATACAATAACCTTGTATTATTTTTATTAATAATAGGATAATTATCAAGAATGATCAGACACAGCATCAAAGTTATAATATTACGACTTTCTCATATTTTGCATTATCATGTTGGATAATTTGATAATTTTTGTATTCCCACTACTGATAATGAGAATTAGCAAATAATAGTAGAATAAAGTCATAGTATTATGACTATTGTCATATTTCGTATTATCATATGTGATGTGATAATCTCGTATTATTGATGATATGAGAATTGGCCTGCATAAAGTCATAATATTAGGACTTTATTCTGGTAATATTATAACTACTCAAAATATCATGACTTTATTCACATATTGTTGCGTGTTTATTCACCTGTTGTTTTGACTTTATTCTGTACATCTTCTCTTAATGTTACAACTTTATCGTATCAACATATTTGATAATATCAGAATTATCAAATACTGTTATGACTTTGTCCTCATTCAAGTTTAGTCTTGTAATATTATGACTTTATTCTCGTAATTTAAGAAAAAAACATTAATACTTGGTCGTAGCTTTTTGAGTTCTTTGAATCTAACTCACAGCCGATGACCATGACGCAGATGGAGAAAATCTTCTCGGAGTTTGTGTTTGGTGAGACGTTCCCAAACCCGACGCTCGTCAAACTGCTCAGGGTGAAGTACAGAGCCGTCACGTATTTGTCCTTCACCGATGGCCCAGAGGTGGAGTCGCTTTCGTTGTACGCCTTCCCCAGTTGTTCAGCCAGGTTGTCCAGCCAGCCGGTCTCCGTGTACGGCCTCTCCACGAAGCCGATGGCGTACCAGATGCAGGCGAGCCAGTGGGCGATGAGCACAAAGGTGCACATGAGCAAGAAGAGGACGGCGGCGCCGTATTCGGAGTATCGGTCCAGCTTTCGAGCCACTCGGACCAGCCGCAGCAGCCGAGCCGTTTTGAGCAGGCTGGTTAAAGTCGCCATCTTTGGTTTCCATGGGCAACAGGAGAGAAAAATGTAATGCAAAATTAGACAATCAGAATTTAAATACAATTACTTGGGAAAGTACTCCTACCTCTTGAACTCTTTTTTTGTGGATTTTATGTAACAGACACAAAGTAGTGCTTAATCTAAGGGTGTTTTCACACCAATAAATTGCAACATTTACATTTTCATATGGTGTGGTTCGCTTTCGCATTGCACTGTCAAAAGAACTAAACCAATTGAAAAACCTGTTCCCCTCCTTGCCTGTGGTGGTGCTGCACAAAGAAACACTGAAGGAAATGGGGAAAAAAAAACTGAAGCAACTTTCTTCTTCCTTGACTAAAGTGTAAACAAAAATGGAGTGGAATCAGATTTTAGCGGCTGTAGGATTTCTCTTTGTTCTTTGGTAAAAGACCAGGAGACATTTCTCCCACTAGCGCTAGGTTAAGTGTTTGTTTTGGTTGTTTTTACCCAGAATGCCCTGTGATGTAGTCCGCTTCCTGCTTTTGGAAAGGTCTCCAGTCCGCTTGGCGTTCACATACGCTTTCAAACCGCACCAGAGCTCACTTTAACCGAACCAAGACCGAGGTTTATAGGCAAACCAGAGTTCATTCATTGCAAAAATACAAAATATCACCAAGTATTGACTTACTAACTTTTCAGTAAGATATAGGAACTTGTTTTAAGTCAACTTAATGTTGATGAAAAAGTACTAAATCTACTAGCAGATTATTTCACTTATAACAAGACATTTTCCCCTGTTATAAGGAAATTAACCTCCCAGTGGGACTAGAACTTTTACACCAATAATGAGAAATTATTTATTTAAAACAAGATTCTGTATCTTGCTGAAAATGTTTTTTAAGTTAGTTTTGTCCTATTTACAATGTTCTAAGATATTTGCACTCAAAACTAGACCAAAATTACTTTGTAAGCTTTTGTGTTTCTGTAGTGACGTTCTTTGGTCCGCCTCAGAAAATTACAGACTGCAGAAAATTGGCGTCATAGTTCACAACTTTTCCTTCTGTTGATTGACCCAAAAATTCTAAGAATTACAAATATGAAAACTATCACACTACAACTTTGGGCCAACATAATAGATAGTAGCAAAGAAATGTTCACCTCGTCAGACCCAGATCTGAAAATGAGAAGGTCAAAGGGCGTCGCTGCTACCATGTCAATCGGAAACCAGCCCTTGATGTAATGCTTGGCTATCCGGCTCGGCTGCGTGACGACGACGTCATTGTGGTCCACATACGTGGTGCGGAAGTTGATGATTATGTCCACGATGAACAGCACGTCCACCATGAGGTCGGCCACGTTCAGAGGGTTACACGTGAAGCCGCATCGTCTTTGCCGCGGGTTGCCGTGTTCGTCCAACAGGAAGGCGGCTGAGTACGGGGTGAAAACGGCCGTGTAGAGGACCAGTAGCAGAATGATCCAGTCCCAAAAGGCCTTAAAGGGGCTGTAATGGAGCAGGATCCACCATGTTGTTTCTGGAACCTGGAGTTTGTATTCTGGCAGAACATCCGACTCCAACGAAAGCACCTGCAGTCGGACAACGGTACGTTATTCCATGACCGAATATTTCGGACACTGCAGACAGAAAATACAGGAGTAAATCTCTGCCAAAAAACTCAGAAACTCTTATAAATTTTCTAGAAAAACATTTGTAAATTTCTGGCCTCTAAAAGTTAAAAATTTGTGAGAAAAAAAAATCTTAAATTTTGAGATTAATCTTTGAAAGTTTTTTTAGAAAATACTTGGAAATTCCTCAGAGCCGAAGGTAAAAAAATCTTTGACTGTTAAAGCTCAAAAAAATTCTAAAAATCTAAAATGTTTGACTTTATAAGCTCAGAAAATTTCTGAGATCAATATCAAAATTTCAGGGCTTTTTTTTTTAATGGAAATTTACCCTTTTGTTGCTGTCAACAATGACCTTAATACTGTGGCATGTTTTTCCAAACTATAAGCACTTTTTAGTCATTTCTTCTGAGTGTAAAATATTTTGACCTAAGGCCAGGCGATAAATCGATTCTATCAATTAATCAGATTTTTGGTTTCTGAATATTTCAGTTTTAGAAAATTTGGAATTTAAGAAAATTGTTTAACTTCAGATCAACTAAATAGCAAACTATTGGGGCTAGGGAAAGATTTATTTTTATTTAATGACAAAAATAAAATTGAGTTGTACGACAATAGAGTCGGAATAATGCAAGAATAAAGTTGTAATATCAGGAGAGTAAATAAGTAATTTAGTGAGTACGCCAACACAAATTAAATTGACTTTGAAACAATTCAAACTTATTTCTTAGTAAATTAAACTTTTTTCTATTCATTTTAAGACATTTTTCTGGTAAAATTTTGTCTATAATCTACTAATCTTATGATACTCTTGTAATTAAACTAATGAAAGCCACTTTTTTAATTTCTTTTTTTTTTTTTTTTAGAAAAGAAAGTGAAAATCGATTGAAACTGGATCTGAAGTGCAATGATCAGATTTTCTTTCTAAGCCCTAACATCTTGTCTCTCACTGAACAGAACCTCAAACCGGTTTTTCTAGAAGACATTTCGGTTATTTTATTAATAAAGACGTCACAGAGACTACGTTTTGAAGAACATGTCTCCTGTGATTTATGTTGTCCAGGCTGACTGACAATCTGCTGGGTTGCGGGGCTGAAATGATGAACTGGATGTTGCACCGAGTTAATTTCGTTCCCCTGTCACCGTTATTGCTATTGACTCGCCTAATTCCAAACGAACTTTCTTGAAAAATGCCCCCGACCTTCCTGACATATCTGATAGCCATATGAATCCATGCTATTGCACAGATAGATCATCCCACAGACAGGAGCTGGAAGGTCACAGGTCGGTGCTAGCTCAACTTTTGGCGTTTGTTTACCATCCACGGTCCAGTGGTGCAGAACTGGGAGCCTGAGGGCTGCGCTGGTAACAACTGCAGCTCTCAATTGAACTGCCACACGATGCATCTTTATCAGCCGCCCACTGATTTTTCCATTAGAGGGTTAATTAGCAGCAGCTCCATCATGGCGGCAGAGTGGGGGATGCTGGTTCGCCTGTTCTCCTCTTACGGCACACTGAACCCGTAAGCCATGAAGTCACAGAACGATGGATGAATTTTACTGGTGACTGAGTGAGTTCATTAATTCAGAGACCATTTCCTGGCTTTGCAACAAAACCAGGATTCACAAAACATTGCTCTGGATATTTAAAGTTAGAGGGTTCTTTATTATTTAATTACTAAGAAAAAATATTTACAATAATAAGTAATTATTCTTACATAATAATTCGTAATATTTAGTTCTCTTTGGGATTAATGAAGTGTTTTTAAATTTGAATTTGTTTTTGAACATTTCACCACCGATTTAGCTGGTTGGTGAGTTTCATCAATCCGAATAAATGTCCTCTAGACAACAGTAAGGCTGGGCGATACGGCTTAAAAATAAAATCTGTTTTTTTTCTTTTTATACCAAATTTGATTTAAAAATTTTTTTCTTGCGTTCTTTTCTAAAAAAAAAAAAAAAAAGTCAAAAGTGGCTTTTATTTCAGTTTTTCCTTCCCTGAGTTGTACGAATACGAGATATTTTGTTTTTGTTATAATGAGAAATGATTGTGTTGTTATTTTATGTGACGGAATATTAGGGCCATGCCAAGAAAATAAGAAAAATTTAATTACGAGAATAAAATCATAAGTCAAAATGTTAATATTATGATGTTAGTCTTGTAATACTGTCACTTTATTCTTGTATTATTTTGATTTTATTCTCGTGCAACTTTAATTTCTTATTCCTGTACAGGTTTTATCTCATAATTTAGGACTTGATTTTGGTAATTTTATTTAATTTTTTTTAATTTTCATTAATATGGCGCTAATACTGTATAATTGTTTGTGTTGGAGTTCTCATAAAATTACAACTTAATTCTCCTAATATCATTTGCATTATTCTTGTAAAAAAATAAACAATCTTAGCCTGACTATCATATTTTATTGTAGAGTTGACTCAAAGTTCAGATAAACAGAAGCTG
This sequence comes from Girardinus metallicus, assembly GCA_903067095.1. Lineage (NCBI taxonomy): Eukaryota > Metazoa > Chordata > Actinopteri > Cyprinodontiformes > Poeciliidae > Girardinus > Girardinus metallicus. The sequence continues at coordinate 4,370 of CAEGAE010021833.1, read as the reverse complement.
TAAAATTCGTCAAACAAGATGGCCGCCTTGGACTTTCTGGCTTAACTGTGAACTATGGAAACCCAAGGAGTTCATTGGTGGAAAAAAAAAATAAATCCAGATTTAAAGAGAATTAAATATTCAAAACCCAGAAATTGGATGGCATTAAAGCCTTGATGCGGTTCTGGTTCCCTCCGTACCTGCGTGACCTTCTCTGTGACGTTCTGAGACCGTTCCTTTGCCTGCGGCGGGCTGAGCAGCTCCATCCTGACGGCCGGATCCTCGCCCTTCATCGGGCCAAACCTCACCTGGAGGAACGATGCGCAGTTTAACCTTCAGGGTTCGTACCTCTCCTGGAAATCCTGTAATTTCAGTTAGGTTTTTGGGAAGTGCTTGATTTCTGTGTAAAGTCCTTGAAAGTGCTTGATATTCAAACTGCACGGTTTTGTAATAAATTACGATCTAATTCTTGCTTAAAAGCCTAAATTTGAAAAATGCTATTTACAGTTGAAACCAGATATTTTCATACACCTAATAAGGAAACACATTTTTTCTCACTATCTGAAGTTAAATCAGACGACATCTTTCTTGTTTTACATCAGTTAGAATTAGCAAACTGGCAAATTAGCAAGAACATCTTTTAGAGATTTAATTTTAATTTGAGCAGGAAGGTTATTTACGTTAACACGGTTTGTTTGGGTGTTTATTTGTCCTAATTTCTCAGTGACTTGTTGATTTGTGTAATTTAAATTAAATTAGTGTTTTGTTCTCGGACCAGTCCAGTGTGTGAGAGAGACATTTCTGCCAGCTGGACGATATATGGCTGAAAAACGTATACCAGCTTTTCCTGTCGGTCAATATCAATAATAATTGATTAGTTTTTTGTTTTAAATATCTGAAATAATGTCAATCTGGTTGTGTGACCTTTTCTGTTTTACCCACAGTTTTCACTCCAACGCTGTTGTTTTTAAGCAGTTATGAGGCAAAGTGGCAAAACTTGAAACTGCTACAAGTTACTCTACAAGCTGTTGCTAGGTAACCAAAGAGTGAGTGAGTTGCTAGGTAACCAAAGAGTGAGTTAGGTAGTTGCTTCCACCAATCTTGCTTTGCTGGCTCTGAGTGGCTAAAGTCTTTCCTCTTTCAGTGATTATATTGAATATTGGATATTTTATCAGGCGTATCGATACTGATCATGTGTCTATTGTGACATGTTAGTGATTTATTGTCTAGAACTATTTGAAACCTTAAAATTGTTATATTTTAGTTTACCTTGTCCCTTCTGTAGAATACTATCACAAGACGTTTAAACTTTAATCAGTTAATTTGTTTTGTAATTAATTCCAATTTGTTGGGCTATAAAAATGTGAAAACTTACCTAAAAATGATTGAAAAGTGTTTGAATTTTAGAGTGGGAAAAGTGAACGAACTCTAAATCTTATTTTGTACCTTTTTATTATTCATTGTAATGATTACATAAGCGTTTGTAATCTAATTGCACTGGTGCTATACTGATTTTTAATATACTTTTCTTACACGCTTAATAGGTAAAAAAAAAAAGGGTAAAAACCAGTGGTACTTGTTGGGTGGTAAAAATTTTTTATCTGACTAGCTCATCAAATTATTAAAAGTATAAAAATAAGTAGAACAAACCTGATTTGATCCAGAAACTTAGGCTGTTTTAACCATCACTGGTAGGATCCTTCGTCGCGCTCCAAAGTGTTTTGTTCTGGATCCATGTTTGGGCGAAACTAGCGCTCTTCTTGCTAGCGCTGTGTGACTGCAGTTGTCGATGTTGGACCTCCCAGCCTGGCTGGCGCAGCGTAGGACTGCCCTGCAGCACACCAACGTTGGAAGCCAATCGATGCCACGCTATAGCTGACAGGAAGCGACAGGAAGATCAATACTGGGCATTGATAACAAAGCGAAGGGGAGACAGTCACTGGGTTTCCCTTTCAGCATCATGTCAGCATGGCGACGGTCTTGGAGGGAGTTTGATTTGGGAGAAAAAGTTTAATTATTTGCGATTCAGTGTTGAAAAACATTGAGAAACTTGGTTGTAATGTATTGCTCCGCTTGAATTTGTAGCATGCGTGTTGTTTATGTTGGATGTTATTGACTGACTGACAGTATGGCAGTATGTAATGATCCATGATGACGTTATCCTAAAGTGTCCTTCAGCTGTACCCTTCAGCATCAGTGGCAGTAAAATTAATTTTATCAACAAGAACTTCGTTAGGAGTTTATATATCTGATGTAAATGGAAGAACGTTCTACAGAACATTTTTATTTTGTATCACATTATGCTTTTGTGTAATACATAAATTTATTGGTTCACAATTGAAGGAACCCCAAAAACTGAAAGCTAAAATCCAGTATGGCTGCCTTGAAGAAACCACTTCCAACGCTTTTGCCTTTTATCTCGTTCAGTCAAACACCAGCCTGTTGCCTAGCAACCCATGCTGAACTCCATTGCGTTTGGTCAGCTGGTTTTACTGCTGTACAATGGCTGCTGGAAAAGACAACTGTTTTGTTGTTCACTTGCTGCATTCTTGTTGGTTATGCAGCGGGATCCACTACTGCTTTTCAAAGATGTACGGTTACATAACTGTGCATCTGTTTGGGGGCGTGGCCAGCAGCAGCTTATTTGGATTTAAAGTGACAAGAGGCTCTAAAACAGCTCAAAATAGGCAGAACTGAGCGGACTGAAATCTGATTAATAACGATTCTCTGCAATAAAGGAATTAGTTCTTTATAGGCCTATGTGTTATCCTAACCTGTTCAAGAAAACATAGTAGGTCACTTTCAAAGTAGTTTTCGCATTAGGAACTTTGCTGTATTCGGGTTTGTGTCAAAATGTTTACGTTAACAGCACATGGGGCCACAAAAACAGTTTTAAAACAAACTTTTTGTACTTTTTTTTATCCTATGTGCTCAACAGTAACCAAAAAAATGTAAATGGATTTATTGAACTCAACAAACTAGCCTGATTTTTGTAGCAAGCGGATCAATAAATCATTGCAGATACAACACATAAAAAAGATCCAATTCCTACATTTTTTAGGGTTGATTGGTTCCTGACTTGGGCTGCAGGATTTTCTTTTGACTGAAAGTAGGTCAACAATTTTTGTTGTTAATGAATAGGAACCTATGTTTTCCACCTAATATTTTTTTTAAAGATGTTATATATCTGTAAAACATGAAGAATGTCCATCTGCAGCAACCGACTGCTTGGCTCAATTCTAGAATTGAGGTCGGCCACTAAAAATCCTTCAGAGGGCCACAGATGGCCCCCAGGCCGCACTTTGAACACCCCTGCTATAGACTGTAGACATATTCTTTATGTTCAAGGAAACATAATAAGTCTGGGACTGAAAACCAGTTGATAGATTTTGAATTATGGAGAGAAAAATGTGTTTTCTAAATGTAATGGAAACGTTTTCCTTTAAATCTGCTACTTTGACACTTTTCCAACTAAAACTGCTCTTCATCAGAGCTGAATCTGCTGGATGGAAAACAATTCTCTCTTTATGGCAACCACATTTTGATTCTTTTTAATGTTTTATTTTTCTCCACAGGTAAAACATCCAAAAGCGTCTCTTCTCTGCCACAACATGCCTAGTTTCCAGCTCTTATAAAAGCTATCAGATGGCAAATCCTCGGGTGGTTCCAAATATGCGGCGTCGGCCCGATCGTCTCAGCTGTCGGCCTGGATATTGTCCCACACTCTCACTACATCTGGGAGGTCAGTGAGGGCCTCGATGAGAGAGGAAGCAGCTTCCATCTGCTCCTGATCCAGGCAGGAGTGAATGCGAGTGACGAACTCCATGCCTGCAGATGCGATGTGTAATCCCAGTCCCTCCAGGGAGCCGCGCACCTTGTTCAGGTCTGACACCGCGCAGACAAACTGCAGAGAGACACGCACAGCCAGATGTTACCGTCTTACTAAGACCGGGAAAGGTATATCTTTCTTAAATAGATTACAGTTTATATACTGGAAGCAAACGTCATGCAACCCTCCAGGGCTGGGGTGCAACCTTTACAACGCAGAGACATTTTCCAGCGAAATAAAACTAATTTACCTGACCTTTCACGAAAAGTGAAAGGTCAGTGAAAGATTGATAAATATCCACTATAGGAAGTTTTAAGATTAAGAAAGACTTAACCTTTTGCAAAAAAAGATTGGATAATTTTTTTTTTCTAACGAATGTTGATATTTGTGGAAAATAATGTTAAAAAAGCACAAAGTTTAAGACCTGATGAGGAAAATTAACCTAAAAAAATATTGTTGGTGCTTCTAATGGCATTCCATTGTAACAATTCAATGCAATTATTCTGTGAAAATATCAAAAAGTGCTAAAATCTGTATTTTAGCACTTATATGTATATATATA